>JAHDVE020003814.1:0-20162 GCA_022606495.2 Halesus radiatus | reverse complement strand
TAAATTGTATTTTAGGAAGCTCCTTAGAAGCCTTGTTTGAAGTAATAAAAGGTACCCAGCAGTAGTACGATACTTTGTGTTACGTCGTTGGTAGCTTACACGCTTGAACATCATGGGGAATCTTTTATTCAATGCCAGTTATAATAATTAAATGCTGTTGTTAATAGGCTTTTGTCTTTAATTATGCTGATTCAGTTTTGCGAAATAATGTTTTAATGGGTCTCAGTCTACTTTATTTGAAAAAAAGGCAATTTCAAAGTTTCTTTAAAATATTCGTCATAATCGAATTTATAATGAAACAATAGTTAAAACAGAGAGAAGTGTGCCGTGGGCGTGTTTGTGTACATACATTTAGCTAATTATTACCTTAGTTGCTGAAATTGATTTGAATTTATATCCTGCACAGATTATCAATTTTATTGGTGCGCATTGGTACTCCTGGGTGCAGGAGTTGAAAGGTCTTGTATAAATCGGTAACATAATCATTTTTTTTTCAAAAGGGAAAACTTCTATGTAATTTTCGTTCAGTGTATATCACATGTAATTTTCATTTCACGATGAATAATAGAACGTTCTATAATAATACGTAACTCATATGAGGCTCTTCACGTGCAAGTAGAATATACTGAGAATATTTTACTATGGTAGTTAATAGAATATTACATTCATAAATTAACGCGTTTCAGATTTTTCTAGTTTTCATTTCCAGTTTTCATCGAGTAACGCTTTAAACACCCATAATTTTCCGCTGCGGAAAATAAAGAAGCATTAAAAACCGCCATTCCAAACGAGTTAACGATGTGGTATGACTAATAATTTACCGTCAAAGCCTCTAAATATATTTACATCCTTTCAGCAAAGCTGGGAATAAGTTGTTTTTACGTGTTCGGAGTTTATTTTCCGAATTTCGTTCGCGTCACATTTATCACTCGACACTGGGAGATTATTCGTAGGGGAAAAAATTCCAAGCTGAAATGAATATTTGGCGATATTGGAAAGAAATTCCGAAGTGAAAATATTGCATTTTAAATTACTTCGGACAGTTTTTTCTACTTCGGGTAGCTTTCATACTTGGGGTTGAGTGGCCCACTCATCCCGGTCAAGTGACAGTCACCCTTAATGTCATGATTGTCAAGGGTGTATTTTTTTAGCATCGTGGTGAGGGGATTTGATAAGATGAAGGGATGTCTGTAATCTTCTCGCGTATTACTGTGAGATAGGAGTTGATTGGGTGTTAAACCTCATCGATCGGGTGGGGTTTTATGTTATGAGGCAAAAATACACACGTTTTTTGTATTTTCAAAATGCAGTATTTGACATATTTGGATCATGCTTTTCTCTCTCTTCTGATGTTCTCAACATTCCTTAGTTTCTTTTTTGTATGTAGAATTAATAAGACAAAAAAACGTCAAAACTTCTTTAGAATTCCATAAATGTAAGTATTTTAAGTAATTATATTGAGTAATTACTGTTACAGCTGTATCGGCGTTCAAAATCATTTAAAAACTGTTGTTAGGCCACATTGAGACGACTTACTTATATGATTTTATTTACTCCCACCCAATTTTTATTTGGACGGTGTTGAAAATGATTTATTACCGGTAAAACCAATACCGGTGAAATACAGTAATAATTGTGATAATGTGAAAACACTGTATATGGGGAAACCAGTTTTCAACCGTAAGTACCTCACAGAATAGACAATTTTTAATACTTTTATTAAAATACCTTCGTTTTTAAAAATACATTTATTTTTATTCCGTGATTTTCACGGATCTGCACTATAGTGCTGGGTCATGACTCATTCTGTTCAGAGCGGGAGTCAGCTCAGCATTTTCGTACGACTCAAAAGTATAGATGAAGGTACAAAACGTCCAGATGCCAGAATGTCGGATGCCGTTCACGTACTATAATACATTGCCTGAACGCGTGAATGCGGTAATTATTCTTACCTTTATACGTCAATGTGTGAACCCTTGAAAACAATTGCTTTAAGATGCATCAATATGCCAAATATTAATTAATTAAGGTCATGGGCATAATGTAGCTGTGTAGAAATTAGACTCGTTTTTTTTTACTTTTATATAAACAAATTGGAGCAAAGGACTTTATTTAAAGATGCGTCATCACATATGCTTGAGCATACTATCGAACATCTGAGATATGTTTAACTTTTTAGATAAATAAAAAAAATTCTTAAGTGGTTCCAAGGTTTGTCAAAAAGAGTCACCGTTCAATTGAGCCGTGGTACGGTTTACCAGGAGTCGTACGCTCATGACTCATCAAAATGACCCGACATAAATGAACGGCTCGTTCACGAACGACTCATTGCTACTGCACTAGTTACTTATATAAAAGTGTAGTTATACATTATGCAAATTTACTGAGCTTGTTGGTTCATTATAATTAAGAGGAATGGCTACGCTGCCTGCTTCACACATTACTTAATTTTGGATTTGAGGCCAAAATACCCATCCAAACTGAATTATATATTTTTTTATTTAAAGGTTTAAGTAAATATCTAGTATGTATGAGAAGTATTTTATTTATTTTTGTTTTAAATTATGAAGTATATGCCATAATTTTAGAGGCAACTTAGAACATTTTTTGCGGGTTTACCGTTTTTTTTTTATTATAATAATTTTGATATATAAATATGATTACATAAATAAAAATATAAAAATAAAACTTAAATAAAATAGTTTTTTCGGGTCAATATTTTAAATTATGTACGGAAAATTTATGTTCCAACTTTACTATTTAATTTAAAGTCCACCATAATGCTTATATAAATATATATATTTTTTATTTTAAATTTTATATTTCATTATATTTTCACGGTGTTAAACTTTTTTTAAAGTACCGTTAGCCCCTAAATAATTGTTAAAGGTGCCTCTTAAATCGCCAAAAGTCTTTTCCTTTAGTGGCCTATATTTCTTAATGTAAAACAAAAATAAATAAATTACTTCTAATCAGTACTAGATATTTACTATACTTTTTGATGAAAAAAAGAATCATAAGATTTAGGTGAGTATTTTGGCCTCAAATCCAAAAATACATTTTGTATGAAAAAGGGCGCGCAGCCGTTCCTTTTAATATAATTATGTATACTTCAAAATATTATTACGATAATCTAAAAATGTTACGGTTTTTCTATTGATAATCGGCAGAAATTAATTAAGCCCTCAAAAGCAACCCATAATTATTCGACCACTTGTGAATATTATCAAATAATATTTTCATACTATGGAATTATATCAAACTCTCTCCAATGAAAGTGACAGCGCCATAGAAAGCAATTAAATGGGATTCAGTAGTTACAATAATAAAACCAATTTCAGCGAACAGCTCGAGATGTCCAGTTCAATATTAATACCGAGGCGGATAATAATATGTCAAGGGGACTTGTCACTATATAAGACGTTAATAATCCATGTGAAAGTACTAAGAAAGATAATACACGTGAAGATAATAATAAGATCGTTCGTTAGCCGCGATCAGGAGGGGGATGGTTGTGACATCTGGCTTGCCATTTGAAGTAATAATTGAAATAAAGCCTCTCTCAAGTAAATTAGTCAAGCAATCTGATATTTATTAAGACACAGGGGAGACGAATACAAAATGTTCCCTCTAAGAAAGAATATTAATTAAAGGTGGAGAGACTTTATTTGATTTAAATTTTTTTACTTTTCATATATTTTGGAAGAGTATTAAATCTAACTTGAGCACGAAGTTACAAAAAAAGAAACAGTTTTTCTTCAAAATCTTTATCAGTGTCAAATATGTCTTTTAAAAATATATACGGTCATTTTAAAATATGTAATGACGTACAAACTATGTTAAATACTCGTATCTATCTATCTATCTAACCATAGCGCCGTTTCCACCCCCAGGGGTAGGCTGAGCGGATGGATCGTCACACAAAGTTGTGTCTTGGCACTCATTTTGTGCTTCATTCAAATTCATACATTCATCGTTTCAATGAAATTTAATGAAAGTATCTAAAATCCCACTTGTTTTTACTACATAAAAACATGTGACAATTTTATTTTTTTACAGTAACTCCACACAGGAGACCCTGAGGGAAATAATTTTCCTCGAGGGCTATGTCATCTTTGGGAATGCTGTGTGGAGGGTTTTTTTAGAGGATAAGAAGGAGTGAGCCTATTTCAGGAGGGAGGAAACACACAGACGGGCAGATCATTCTACAGCCGAGCTGTTGAACACAGCACGAGTCGTAGAAGCAATCCATTCTCATGTGACAAATGTCAACCCTCTACAAATATTGGGCGCGCGTTTGGCGTGTTTCGCGACTGTGCACCTCTGCCGAAGGGATAAATGACGCTAGTTACTCAGAAGATCTTCCATTAAAATACCAGTAGAACAAGGACAGCATTCTCGCTTAACGTCTGTGCTCCGAAGATTGCAGTCCGTTTGTTAAGATAGGCGAATCTATCAAACTGACCGCCCGTTTCTGCAGAGTCAAGGGTTTTTTTTTCAGATATTTAAGTCTTATAAACATACCTTTTGTGTATATAGGAACTTAAATATTTTTAATTGCATTCTTAAAATTGTAATAGGAACATAAAAAAAAACTTTAAGAAATAATAGGTAGGTACCTAAAAATTCTGGAATTATATAATTATCTTTATGGTGAAACGCAAAATTCGCTCTAAAAATAGGTTAAAAATGTAAACTAGAAATAGAAATCCATAGCAACCTTCCAAGAAATTGCGACGGTTTCAAGCTTCCCATAACCAATTTATTAGGATCCCAAAAAACGTTTTTCTTCGAAGAACTCAATCGTTATAAAAAACCTCCAAATAAACGTTTTTTTTAAACATATGTGAGTGTTATTCTAAAGCTCGCAATGGAAATAAAACTGTGTTTTTTATAACTAGAAAAATAATGTATATAATAGTTCATAAAAAGAAAACTAACATCGGTATGATGTTTTTTGCAAAAACGTTTGATCATATCTGAAAATTATTCAGATTTATTAAACAACAAATACGTTTCAAAATAATTTCACTTCTGTACGGTCTTTCGAAAGAGATATTCATTTATTTTAAACATATCATAATACTAGCTGGAGTACCCGGGATAATTAACAGTATAGAGTAAAGTTTTATGAACTCTAACAGTACCCCTACTTCTACAACTACTTCTTCTCCTACTCCTCCCTATCCAGTAATTTTCCTTTTATTTTGAATTAATTATAATTGTTTTTGTATTTAATTCGTAGAAGTTCATTTAATTTCCCTAATTTAACCCCAAAAAACTAAAAATAGTGGCAGAACTTAACACCAAAATTATTAAATTTGACTTACATTAAATTTCAAAAAAAAGTTATTTTGAATATCTAGTGCGAATAATTTCACTAAGACGAACCAAAATTTGGCATTAAGGGTGGGAAAGAAAGATGGGGGGGTGGTTTTTCGATTTCTCATGTAGAAAGTGACTTTCCTCTTGTTAAGTGTGCAAAATTTCATTAAGCTAGAAAGAAAACTAGATTTGTATACAAAATAAACAAATTAATTAAACATGTAGGAATTTTCTTTAACGTCTATCATAGGCATTTGGCACACAATTTGCCACCCAAAGGCCATCTTTTGAAACATTCCTAAAATACTAATATATCACGATTCAGATGAGTTTTTCTATCGGGCTTAGGTCAAGTTCAGTCTCCATCAATTAGCGTCACGCCTGCCGCCATGACACTGCCACGGGCCGCGGTCCACCAGTTTACCAGCTTTGCCACAGTGCGGCCGCAGCCCCAGTAAACCCGCACTCACTTGTCATAGCAATTCATTTTGTATTAGTGTTTCAAAAGAATTATTGCTGCCCAAAGATGGGCTTAAGAGTAATAAATAATCAGTCGAACCAAATGGTAACATAATTTTAAGGATGTTTTTCAATGGTTTATTTCAAGGAACGCAAAAGATGCGTCATTTTGATATTTTTTAAACGTTTGTAAAATATACTTGAAAAAAGCAGCGATTCTTAAAGTATATTATTTTTTTTTTGTGTAATAAGTACCAAATCGCAAGAGTTCTAACTATCCGGGGGTAGTAGAACCTTAATTTGGGACATACTGTTAGGCTACATCAGAGGTCCGCACCCTTATTTGTCTTGCACTAGAAACAATAATAAATTACAATTATACGCGAGCAACATTATACTAACGGCAACACTCGATAGATGAGCTGGGATCTGATAACCTAAATATCGTGGCATTTTATTCGATTTCGTTCTGGAAGACACAATCCGCTACTTGCATAATGTTAAAACGAAATGGATTGTTAGTGCCATATAAAAAGGATTTACAGTGATACCCCTTTGATTTAAATAAAACCTAATACTGTGACTACTTGACAGTCTCACCCCCTACATTTGGACTTCTTCTTATGCAAAAATCCTATGAAATCTAAATATTTACACTGTAACTGAGAGACAATAAATCTGATTACTCTGCATAATAACTCTGTACCCCGTGTTATGTAACGAAAGGTTGACCCTGAGATGAGTTCTAGCTACTCGTCTTGGCAAATAAGCCTGGCAAGCAACCACATCATTTCCCTCCATAAATTAACCAATCAGGCGATTCGAGCGCCCAATTAAACCAATAAGATCATAAATTAACAAAACAGGAGCATGCGATACGAGCGCCCACGGCGGTGTGGGACCGCTCCTGGCCGCGCTTCACACTTCCCGTCTGGAACCTGATGAGATAATTGCCTCTCTGAACTGCGTCTCTGAAAAAGAGGCGGCCATTTTTTTTATTATTTATTTACGAGCAAGTACAATGCAAGCGGGCTGACACCCGCAGCTAGACTTGCCTCTTGCTGTCTAAGCACTCAAGTAGTGTCATTAAACTCAGTGTGACGATGTCCGGCCTTGGCGTCATAGCCAGCCACCTCGCCATTCTACCTGAACACATGTAAGCTGAATTCCCATCTGCCCATAATGTGTTGATTTAATCCCTTGTTTCATCTGCATAACTCGGTTAGAGATACCAATTATAAAGAGAGAGAGAGATTACAATAGAATCCTACCTAGATTAAGACCCTTTTTTTTACTGTCTACACGATTATTCTTAACCTATCATGTTTGTCTGAGTTGCAATAAACACCGAGTTTGAAAACACTTCCCTGTACTAATTTAACGTAGAAATAGAAACGCCCTCAACCCAATTATAAGATTGCGATCGATTCGCGACCCTGTATAATAAGAAGTTGATGTCCCCTGCCGATCTGAGCTAGGCTAATGTCCGGAGCAGACTTCAACATCGAGGAAACTACCTCCAGGGTAAGTCCTGCAGATTGTAATTGTCTCCCATAACTTCCCCTGTAACCCAACCTTCCTCCTCCCCGTATCCCTTCTCCCTGACACTCCCAGCTTACACCACACTGGCTTTCCAACTTAGGGGCTTTCCTCCAACCTAACCTTCCCCATCCCCTTCCCTTCTTTACACAACACCCGATACGATCTTTTCATCACACCTGTTCTCCATTACGGTAGCTTTTTACTCTTGATAAATATTTATATGCATATTTCACATATTCTATTTATTGTCCATATTGTTCATCTGACAACAGGGCCCAAGAAACTTAGTTAGGTGTTATAACACCGTACCAAAAAAACCATTAATCGATCTTTAAATCATTGGAATAAGTGACCCGTTAATTTTTGTGTATCATTCTTTCAACGATTTACCTACAAATTTGAATTCTTTAGGAAAATTTATTAAAATTATTTTTGTTGACCTCGCCCCCTATTATAGCCCTTCGCCGCCCTTTGTAGACCTTCACCGCTCCCCATTATTCTTGAAACCACCACAACCGCCCCCTCAGACCTCTACAACGCCCCCTTGGGGTGCGATATCGCTTACGTTGGAAAACTCTGGACTAAATGATGTTGGGAATGAAATGATTATTTGAGGGTGGGTGTGAGGATAGAGTGGGGGTAGGGGGTAACTCCAAACCATTCATGACCCCGGGCGAAGCTGGGTACTTCAGCTAGTAGTAAATTATATTGCTCATTTAAAAAAATATATATTAATCAATAGTTAAAGACAATTTAAATAGGTTTTTAGAGTTTTTTAAATTTTATTTTCATCATGCCTTATATGCATACAACGATAGGAACGTTAGTGACGCATCATTTCGATTTTTTTTCAGAATTAATTTGAATACGTTGTAATAAATGATTTCATCATTAAAACTTACTTTAATTACCCGAATAAAGGTTAAAAAAAAAGTTTGAACATCGGTTTTTCAAAACGGCTTTCTAAGAAGTATAGTAGAATAATATGATACGATTTATCATTTTCAGGGTGTTTTTATCAAAATAAAATTCTTTTATAAGATTTCTTGTTTTCTGTAATGCCACGTGGCATTTTAACAAAGGGTTATCGTAAAAACTATCATATCGTATATTTTTTCACAGATTCGGGATAAAGGGTTTATATTGACCCAGAGTTCATGACTTTCTTCCGCATCCAAGAATTTTATTACACATGACATGGTCTCCTGTTAAATATCGAGAGAAAATAAAAAAAGTCAAGTATGTGTAAAACAACTGTGTTCCTTATATCTCATTAAATAAAAATATTGTTCAGATTAAAAAAAAAAACGATTGTTGTGTTTCATTGTATTAAAAATTTTTTTAAAAGATAATATTAAAAGTGAAAACATTTTTACTGTATAATTTTTTGTAAAGTGATAATGAATAAAAAAAATCTTGTCAAATTCGAATTAATATAACGCACCTGACAGTTGTCGAGTGGTTTAAGGCATCTCGGGCTTAATGTTTTAAAATGTTATTATTTAATTATTATTATTTATTTACTTCTTAATATTTACTAATTTTTATTCATGTATTATTATTTACTTATTACTATTTACTGATTATTATTAAATTGTAAAGCCGCTCATCTCAATACAGGATTGTCCTAGTGAGACGGGTGGCTAATGTTTTAATTTTCATAATTAAATTTAAGAACAAATAAATAAATGTATCGTTAGAATATTCGTAATTTCGAAATGTTTATCTTTATTATAAAAAGAAAAATCAAATCAAAAATTAATTTGTTATTCTTTTTAGCGGTATCATAAGTGTATAAACTCTTTTTTAATACAAGGTGGTGCAAAAGGCATAAACCCTATCGAAAGATGCTCAAAATTTTGCAAATGGCGTCCTATATCACCATGGTTATTTTTTTTTGCCAAAAGTGTTTTTTTTTTTATTTGCTTGACCTTGCAAGAATATTTCTTTAAAATAAATGTCGGAACCAATTGGGAAGAGAAAAGCGTGCCTGGTATTACATCCGCAAAAGGAAAATGCATTGAAACTTTTTCTTAAAGCAGCCATTTCAAAGCTTTTCCTGAAAAAAATACCCCCCCTTTGTTGAGCTGGTTAACTGTACGTCAGTCTTAAGTTATACTTTTTAATTTGTTCTAAAGAAATGTTATTTTTGTTGTTTCTAGCAGAAATTAATCACTTTTCATTAGTCACGTTCTTTTCTAAGTGTGATTCTGAATGTTACCAATTTGTCGCTCGTTTTCGGTTTTCCCCTTTAATTCTACACAGTTTATTTAACAGATAAGAATTTTTCAATAACCAAATACAGCATAAAAACTATAAAATGCCTTCGCATCAGTTGCTTCGTAGCTTTCCGCAGGAAAATCCCGTCGATACTAGTAGTACATTCTTAATTTTCTGCCCCCTTTATTGTGACGGTTACGGTTGCTTTCACCATAAAAATTCAATTTAAAATTAAGGACAGTGTGCTTATTTAGAAGAAACTAAAAATGTCAGACAATTACTCAACGCTTAGCGGAAGTTAATCCATGGACATATTATAAGTGAGGGTGAGTAAAAATTACACTTAGCCGTCTTGATGACAGCTGAGTTGTGGATTTCAGACAAATTTGGATTTAACTCAGCTTGATTGATGAAAACGGTTGTTGGAGACTAATCGCGAAATTTTCGCATTCATTAAATGTTTTTAAATATTTTCCTCTCTCTCTGTATTTGTCCATAAAAAGTTAAGTTTGTAGGTTACAGTATATACTTTTTCTCTTCCAAGACTTAACGAGTGAAACTTCGTTTCTTAACCATGTCTTCCGGGAGTTTGCTCGCGGAATTAAATTCTTCAGTTGGCGAAAATCAGTTAGTTTTACAAAAAAACAGACTGAGCTTTTTGAATTATTTGTTGCAACCAACGTCCCAATTGGCACAATTGACTAGAAGTTGTTGGTTAACTTGGACTTCGTTTATTTTAACCCTTTGATTGCAACAACGATACACTGTCTACGAATTGAACTTGCGAGTTAATTCCGAGTGAATCTGGAAAAAAACGATCTCTCACATTGCAGTTTTGTCATAAGAAGATTGAACCAGCTTGCCATACTTAACTGTTTTCACGGAAATCTTATCAAAACGAATGGTATTACAAAAAAGTTTATTCAACGTACCGATCATCATTTTATTTATGGCCATGTGATTACAATCATCTTCGCTAAAGCAGGTAATATGTTGATCGTGGTAACATTTTAAAAATGATTTTTTTTTTCTTAGTATGTTTTTTTTAAATATAACTGTTATGGTAATATTTGATCGATGTTTAATGTACGATTTAATATTTTCATCATTAGCGAATGTTTGAGAAGAAAATTCTTAGGCAAAAGCCAGATGAAAAGCTGAATGATGAAGGAAAGAGGAAAAGTTGGGGAAAACCCGATAAATAAGATTTAATCACCACGGCAAAATTATTGCCTTTTATTCATTCCAGAAAAAAAGAAAATTACGTTTTCACTTACTTAACAAGAATGGTTACCTAAATAAATACATTACAATTTTTTTACCTTTGAAATATTTTGTTAATCTATTAAGAAGAAATATTTTATTTATGCCCAGGTTTTTTCTTTTATAATATCGTCTGGAAGGCAATTATATATTTGTCCCCCTCGTAGCTAATGGATTGCTTGCTATATTGTGTATGTATGGTATTTAAATGTATGTTGTCACGTTGTCGTGTAAAGTGTACTGGGGCGATATTATGATAGTATCTCACTCTGAAGTGAGGTACTCGCTTATGTTCTTTTATTAATATTGCCTATAAAAAACCCATACAAGTCGAATAAATAAAAATAATAATGCACTCGCAGGGGTTAGAATTTGCGGAGATGACCGCTGATATTAATATTCTAACAATGATACTACAGTTGGAATTCTGTGCGTTATCACATAAAAATTTACGTGAAATGCCAATCTAGCCCCAATTCCACACCTATTAAAATACACTGCGGCCTCATCGTGATAATATATAAATACACCATAGCGCGAAAGGGTTAGACAATTCGGTTATTTTTCTTTACGGCACACTTCATCAAACCAGCCCCAAACCGTATGGGGTGAGTTTTACCGGGTGGAGAATTATTGTAGGCAGGGGAATTGTGATGCTTGTATCGGGAACAATGATATTATATATCTCATTGATATTCAAATATTTCGGTGATGAATAATTTATAGGTGTATTGAATACGGGAATATTCCATCACGGTGTATTTGAATACAGTATTTGAATACTGTATTTAAATTAGAGTTGTTTGTATTAACCCCACATGTATTCAATGCCCGTTAACTCGGTGTGTCGGGGGACAAAAATGGAGTTAACTTTGAATTTGATTAGGCTATATATAACTAGCCCAATATTTTTTAGGTTATTTTTAAGTTTCTTATTATTCGTAAATGGTGTTTAAAAAATGTGTGTGACTTTCAGGGTAAACTTATCGTATTTAAAAGCTGTTCGCTAGAATTCATTGCAATAAAAATAATGGTCTCCAAATAATCCAGAATAGGGGAATGAGACAAATTTTAAAGTGCAATAAATATAATACGGTACAGAAAATGAGTGTTAAACAAAGAATTTTTTATAACGATTTAATTTTTATTTACAAAGTGTTTAACAATTTACTACCACATTACTACTTTAGAGACAAAGTAAATTACAATACAGACTTCCACACACACTAAACGAGACAGAAATAAGGTATTAGATTAAAAAATAAATAAACAAATCCCAAATACAAAAATGTTTACTCTATAAAGGTATTAAAATGTATAGCTTACTTCCCAGTGAGATAAAAAATGTACCTAGATCAGAATATTTACGGTAAGATGTAAAAGTTATATATGTAATGAGTATTAGAAATAGGCAATATGTAAATTAAAATGTAAAAGTATCTAGGCTTACATTATACCACGCAATGTGTGGGCAGGGTTTGGTTTAAATTTGGTTCTTTGATCAACATAGTTAAAGTAATTAAAAAGCGACATAATCCAAAATGAGAATATTTGAATAGAATGAAAAGCTGATGTAAGCGCAATTAAAAAAATTAATTGGAGATAATGATCGGGTGATTGAAAAAAGGGGAGCAAGTGGATGAAAGAAATAATCTAGGATGCCCCTGGAAGATATGGCACAATCAAATGAATCAAATACTCGAGGCGGGACATGTCAAGTATTGGAATAACAGAATTATGTACGAAAAAATAATTTAAAAAATCTGAATACCGTACGATAGTTCCAACTGCCCCCCACTAATCGGGGTCAGTGAGATTATGGCATCCCCGATTGCGGTATGTTGTGAGGCTGTGGAGAGGAATGACCACCATTCAGAATCGAAAAGTTGCTTGAAATGGCTTTAGTTGTGCTTAGTGACCAGATATAAATAGCCAGGTACTTCTCAACCATCTTCTTTCCCAATCCCACCAGCCTCACGATACACCCGCACTGGAGATACCATAGTTCCACTGGCTGCGATTGAAGCTGTACGGTATTCATATAACAAATTAAGGGACATCATCAAAAATGCTAATTTTTCATAGAATAATATTAGATTCAAAGATGACTTTTGAAGAAAATGCTGATTTTATTACAAGGAAATGGTTAAAACGATGTCTTTCCTTGGAAGAATTAGAAAAATTCTTAATAAAAATTAAAATAACTAACTAACCATGACGCCGTTTCCCCGCAGGGGTAGGCAAAGAGGACGGACCGCCAAACAACTCGATCTTGACATACACTTCTTGCTTCATTCACTTTCATACAACGTCTCATAAATTCTCTTCTGTTATTCCGACTTCTGACATGGCCCGACTCGAGTATTTGATTCACTTGATCGGGCCATGTCTTACTCGGTCGTCCCCGGCTTCTTCTTCCATTCACATTCGCGTCATATATTCTTCTTACACTAAAAAAAATCAATATAATTTAAAACACAATTGTTGCACCACACATAGACTACTATTCTAGTTTACTCTATCTAAGTAATTTAGGTAGCTTGAAAAAATCCCGGAATATTCCAGAATAGAGCAATGTAATAAATTTTGAAGTGTAATAAATAGAAAGTTATACGGAAAATTTTCAAAGAATTGGATATAACGAGTGTTAAACAAAGAATTTTCCATAATGTTACAATATTTATATTAAAAAGTTTTTAAAAATTTACTACCACATTACACACACCATCCACGATAGAAAAGGTATTACAAAAAAAAAAACAATTCCCAAACACAAAAATGTTTTATGCTTGGGATTTAAAATGCGTAGCTTAGTTCCCGGTGAAATATTTAGAGTAAGTTGTAAAAAATATGTATGTAGTAAGTATTAGAAAAAAAAAATTGTATTATACCACATGAGTGGGGAGTTATTTTAAGTTTAATAAAATAAAATAAAATAAAAAATACGAATTTGTTTTGGACATTTTATTCTCATCATAAAATCTAAAATGCGAGCTCATTTAGTTGGGCTAATATTATGCCAATGTTCAGTCCATTCCGTGCAGGTCATTTCTTTGACGGCATAAAAGTGTTCCTTTGGGGATGTAATTAGAAGGAGTGATGATCGGGTCGACTGCCCCCTGGTTTCCCAGAGAGCCTGCAATGTAATTTCCAGAGAAGCTAGGGTGTTCAATGATCCCAATGAATGATACCAATTTCTCGAAGCTTTGAAAGGAGGCAGCCAAGGACCGAATACATCACGTTTCGTGAACGTAGACAACACATGTTAATTGATTAGGTATATTAGGTATATGCAGTATATGATATACCATACATTTACTCAAATTAACGTGATTATTTGAAAGAAAAAAATCTTTAAAAAGTTTTGTTGAATTATTTGAGGATAGTTATAATTCATATTTGTAAAAAGCATTAAATCTGTAACTTAACATAATTATAATATAAACACTAATCTGCTTTAAACTACTTCAATTACTTGATTTGACTAATCTTGCAGAAAAAACAGCGACTTGGTACTTTCATAAAAATTATTTAATGGCTCAATGGATACACCTGACTTAACAAAGCTGATAACGTTCAGAGTACCATATCGTAACACGAGACTCCCAGGGGATCAAGTCTGCACCTTTTGCGTTAGCTGATGCAAGTTAAATCGGTCATAAATAGCACATTTTTACAGTTTGATAGTTTGTATCGTGCTAACAAGTTAAGTTTGCGTTTACATTATGCGACAAATTCGCAACGCAAACGCAAGAGACGAAGCGGTGCTTGTGAAAACTATCAAAATGTGTTGTTTATGGCCGATTTAACTTGCGTCAGCTAACGCAAAAGATACATAATTGGCTCCCTAAGTTCTATATTAATTATATAATTGAAAATACACTTTGTATATACCACTTTACTTAAAATATCTAAATATTTCTACATGTTTCGATAGCAATGCTATCATCTTCAGGAATAAATGAATACTAAAAAATAATTTCAAGTATAGAAAAATGATAAAAAATTTAAAACAATAATTTAAGAATATACAAAATATGAGCATAAACAAAAATGAATTAAAGTAGGTAAGTAACAGATCCAATGTTAATGACAAAATAATTATAAAACATTGAATAATACATTTAAATTAGAAATATAAATAAAAATTATTATTATTAATATTAATATGAAAATAAATTTAAGAGATAGCTATTTTAAAAAAATATTTGATTATTTATTAAATTTAATTCGCTATTAACACTTTTTCGTATTTCTAAAATTTCAAATTTATCTAATTGTAAACCAGTTGTATTTGTATGTAAAACTTTTAAACCTTTATTTATATCAAACGAATGATTGGTTTCTAAAATACGATTTATTTATTTCTATATTAATTCATCTAAAACTAACTATTTCATTAAATCTCTAGTCAAAAGGTAACACAGGCTCGGAAATGAATTGAGTCCTGTTGATATTTTCATTTATTCCATATCTCCATATATAAAAATGAATGTTTGTCTGTCTGTCTGTCTGTCCTCAATTTTCTCAAAAATTACTCCACCGATTTCTCTGAAAATAGCACATGTTGTTTTTATTAGTACCTGGAAGGTTTACAAAGTAGTTAGAATGAAATCCAATATGTAAAATTGTTGCCATAACGTTTTAAAATTAGTATGAAAAACATTGAACCCGCCATGTCGTATTTTGGTTAGCCCATAGACATTCCACTCTGGTTAGTCAGAGATTACATATTCAAAAGAAGACAGTTGGTTTGGGTAGAATATTTACAAAATGGAAAACATAAGTTGGTAAAATGAATGTTTGGAATGAAATATATATTTTTTTAAATGAATGTGTTTTGTTTCTTTTTTAGAGATAGTTACTTTCGGTGTTCAATCAATTATGAAACCCAAATGACAGGCAAGAATTCACAACTTTATTAAAAAATAATAATAATTTTAAAAAACCGTGCAAGGTCGGGCACCTCAGGTTGTTTAAATGTAAGTTAGAATTTTCTAACATTTTGTATCATTGTTATAATATGAAACATTATGTTTGTTCTGTTTCTGAATATTGAATAAGTTTGTTAAATATCTTTTTACCTCGTGACTACGTAATTCGTTCCACATAGGTAAGACATCCCGTAATGTTGATAATAACACAATCAATAATAATATTAGAATCACGGAACACTTAAGATGTTTAAATAAAAATATTTTTCATCTTCTATCAACACGTTTACATACAATCATATTTTTAATAAAGATACGGGGGTTTAAATTCTTCACCGTAATAATAAAGGCAAAAAATAGATTATTTAGAAGCACTTGAAATTAGGAAATCCCTAAATATTAATTGTAGTATATTGAATAACCAAGTAAATTTATCGAATAACCCTATTATATATATTTTTATGGATTGGGGTAGCCGTAGATTAGTTGGCATAGAGCGCAGGTCCCGGTTAGACTTGAGGCCCTGGGTTCGAATCCCAGCTGCTACCGTTATCTTTTTCTTCTCTGTGTCTTTTGGGTTTCGTATTTCTATTTGGGAGTAAATGATTAAAAATATATTAAAATGAGGTTTATAACCTTCAATAAGATATTAAAAAAAAATATATATGTTCCAGACACTTCAGGGTCCGGTCCATAGACTATAAAAATAGGGTGCTGGTCAAGTCGTTATTGTATCCGTGATGTCTAGGGCGTCGGGCTCGCTCTGGATTTCCAAATATTGTTCCTTGCAAAGGGGAAACAATGTCGACTTTTGTAAATTCTGCTGTGGTCGGGTATCCAAAGGTGAGAAGTCAAAGGCAGTTGTAGGTTCCAGTTGAAGAGATAGCGTTGGGTTGAGCGAAGAAATGAGACTGCCTTGGAACGGGCCGTGTGCTTGTATTTATACTCCCGGGCGCTAAGCCGGGCGCGATATGCAGCGCGTCCCGAATTTGCCTGAGGCGAGGGTTTTCTGAGCTCGTGGCACGCGCTGAGTAATGCTCAGAAAATCTTAATATTCTTCATTATATTGGCAGTCTTGTATTCTTTATCTCAACCCAAATTACTTCTCTCTATCATATTTATTTATTTAGTTATTATGAAAACAAGAAAGAATATGGGGTCCCAGGCCCAGTTATAATCGGGGAATTCTTACATATAATTCTTACATCTGAACATGTATTTAAATTTATTAGTTTTTAATACAAAGAGGAGTCCGGCCTATCTTCCTGCGATATTTATTATTTTATTTTATCGGCCGAACTCCGTTAAAATTAACCAAAATATTGAATAAACAGTTATCCTGAGTTCTTAGCGTTGCTAAACAATCCGAGGAGGCTGGGATTGGTCCGAGCGACGACCAATCAAAACCACTCAGAGCCTTAGCAGGCGAGGGGAAATGAGGACTGGGGTAACGTCTGGTAGGGCATCGTAAATACTGCGCGGGGAGTATTTTTTAACCATTCCACAGTAGCGCTTCGTGGTGAGAGGTCCCACAAGACCCGTCCGGTATACTCCCCCCGGTGCAGAGTCTTCTGTGCCCCTATCAGTTAGGACGGGGTCGCAGGCGTCGGCGTTCTTGGCAGTCGGTCCTTTGGGGCTGTGACGATCTGCTTTTCTCAGCTGCTGGAGGTCCTAAAGAGGTGGCCGACAAGAGAACGACGATCTTCACTGCTGGCCTGGTGTATTCTCCTGTACTCGTGCGTACGCGGACCGCTCGTACTTGGCCGTCAGCTGCGGGGGTGGCCTCGATGACCCGTCCCCGGGGCCAGGTATTGCGTGGTAGGGCAGGGTCGACGATGAGTACTAGATCATCTTTCTGTATCGGGGTGCTCTTTTGCTGCCATTTCTGTCTTGAGGCGATTGTTGGCAGGTACTCTCGGAGCCACCTCCGCCAGAACATATCTGCTAACTGTTGGCTGATGCGCCACTGCTTCCGCAGGCAGATTTCTTCCTCTTTGGGGCCATACAGTGATAGATGCGGCCGCTTTCCTGCAGATCCCAGCAGGAAGTGATTAGGTGTGAGTGGCTCTTCGTCGCGGGGGTCGACCGACAGGTGTGTGAGTGGCCGGCTATTTACTGCAAATTCTGCCTCTGCCATGGCTGTTAGCAGAGTCTCTTCTCAGGGAGCCCGCTCTTTCAGAACCGCCTCTAGGGCTCTTTTCACTGACCTCACGAGCCGCTCCCACGCTCCGCCCATATGGGGTGATACGGGCGGAAGAAAGTGCCACTCAATTCCTTGAGTGGCAATGTGGTCTTGAATCTGGTTGTCATTATGCAAGGTTAATAGAGCTTCTCTCATTTCTCGGTCGGCCCCGTGGAAGTTCGTTCCGTTGTCGGAATATATTGCAACAGGCTGTCCTCGGCGCGCAGTCATCCGTTGTATGGCCATAATTGTTGCGTCGGCCTTCAAGGAGTGGGCTATCTCAAGGTGAATCGCCCGGGTGGAGAGGCACGTAAATGGGGCCCCATATCGCTTCTCTCGCCGCCGACCGACGGTGATTTCAATTGGTCCAAAGTAATCTAGCCCACAATGGGTGAATGGACGGACGGACATGGTGGGCTAGGCGGGCGGCGGGTAGTGTTCCCATTAGGGGGGGATGGGGCTTTTCCTTCCGTATGCGGCACGTGAGACATGCGTGTGTTATTTTTCTAATATTGGTGCGCAATTTTAGCACAAAGAAGCTGCTTCGCATGTCGGCCATGGTTCTCTCCGTGCTTGCATGATCTCCTTTCTGATGAAAATGGCGGATCAGTAGGCGGGTGTACGGGTCATCCCCGTCCAATATGATCGGGGTTCGTACGCTTTGCGCCACTCCTTTGGCGGCCTGTAGCCGCGTGTTCATTCGAAGAACCCCATCTGACCCGAGGAAGGGTGTTAGGGCCTTTAGCCGGCTGCCGACAGATACTGATGCGCCGTTGTGTAGGGCATGGATGTCCGCACCGAAAGCCTCAACTTGTGATTTGATAACCCAACGGGTTTCAGCTGCACGAATCTCATCCGCTCGTAGGGGGCCCTCGTGTGGTGCGCGGTGGGATCCTTCCTGACACCGTCTGATGAAGCGCAGCATCCATCCAGTCGAACGGATCAGGCGATGCCATGAAGAAAAACGCACAATGTTAGGCAAGGCGTTCTCTTCGGTTGTGGTGAGGCCTATGAATTTGGGTTTCAGCTCCAGGATGCTCTCGTCTGGTGGTATGTGGTGGCCTTTCTGAACTGGCCACTCGGTCTCAGGCGTGACGATGAAGGGTGGTCCCGAGAACCACCTACCGCTGGGCGCGAGGTCGGGCATCTCCACGTCGCGGGTTCCGATATCCGCTGGATTTAGATTAGTCGGAACCCATCTCCAATCAGTGACGCATGACAGATCATCAATTTCACCCAAGCGGTTGGAGACAAATGTTGAGTAGCTCCTTGGATCTGTACGCAGCCAGCATAATACTGTTGTAGAGTCAGTCCAATACGTGGTGCGGAGTATGCGGCACTGCATTTCTTTCCTGACGCTGGCTGCGAGGCGGGCCGCCATTAATGCTGCTTGTAGTTCGAGCCGCGGGATGGATAGCGGCTTGAGGGGGGCCACCTTACATTTACTTGCCAGGAAGGTGGCGCATTTTTCTTCTCGACAAGTCTCCACTAGGTATGCTATCGTACAGCATGCGGCCTCCGAGGCATCGCAGAAGACGTGAAGCTCGAAGTCCCCGTTCTTCTGTTGCAGACAGCGCCTTGGTACAGTGATTTCATTCCGCTGCAACGCCTTTATCCATTCGGCCCACTTTGCCGCATGTATGTCGTGGATGCGCTCGTCCCAGTTTACGTTTGACCTCCTCACGTCTTGTAGGAGGATTTTTGAGCGTATGGTGAGGCAAGCCACGAACCCCACTGGGTCGAATATTTTCATTACTGTGCTAAGTAACTGTCTCTTAGTTGGATGCCGGACGAGTTCAGCCGTTTCAGTTTCCTCAAAAGTGTAAATAAAGCGATCGCTAACTGGGTCCCAGGCTAGGCCCAGCACTTTCTCTGCGCTTGCTCCTGCTCCACTATTGATCGTTATGGTCGACTTTGTTCTCTTGTCCGCTGGCACGCTTTGAATTGCGGCGGGTGCGTTGGAGGCCCAGCTAGCGAGATGGAAACCTCCTCTGGCTAGTAGGGTACTGACGTCCCGCACTAGTGTTTGTGCCTCGTTTTCTGTATCAGTGGCGTCCAGGTAGTCGTCCATGTAGAACTTGGATTGTATTGCTGCAGCGGCGGCCGGAAATTCAGCGGCACCTTCTTTGGCAACTCGATTACGGACATACTGGGCGCTGCTTGGGGAGCACGTAGCGCCAAACATCATTGAGGTTAGCTGGTAGGTACTTGGAGGTTCTTGCGGTGTATCTCGCCAA